>JAVKPL010004745.1:0-22538 GCA_032173675.1 Gastrolobium villosum
CAAAAAAAAGCAGAAGACTTTCTGAGCTCAAATTCGATTACGTTAAAAAGCTCTTTAACTCTTACGATTAAAATGCCATTTTTTAGCAAAAAATTTATTGAAATGCTATGCGAATAATGCTTTTTATCAGATTATCACATGAACGTAATTTGTTACGAGTGGTAGCAAATTAAAATCATATGTGGCATTTTTTCGAGAAAAAAAAAAGCTGACGTATCATAATTCGTTATCAGTGATAGTAAATTTGGTCTGCAAAATGGTCACGTGTCATGAAATTATTGACCACAAAATTCACTACCAATAATATCGAATTATTACACGTGACAGTCAGGTAAAAAATATTATTCGCGTGACATTTGAGTAAAAATTTTGGCAAAAAGTGACACTTTGGTCACTGTTGCTTAACTACTCGATCTTATTCTATTTAAAATGATTACAACGAAATTATTTTATTTAAAATATTTACAATGAATGGGCTTGGTGCTTGGTTAATTTTTTGTATAAATGTGCTTTATCTATTTATTTATACTGTAATGTTAAAGGATTTCTCCTTGGTTGGAAAAGATTTAATATGCTCCAGGCAGATCAGTTATTCAATGGTTCCTTTTCCTAATTGGAAAATTTTCTTCCATTTATATCTCACTCTTTTTAATTTTTTCCTCTTCATCCTTTTTTTATTTTTTTTATTTTGAGAAAGGACCATCATGATTCAAGCCCACAAAATACCTTCCCCTTTGGTTTTAATTGATTCGTTTCTTTTCTTTAGAAATTAGAGGCCAATAACTCTGACATGGTAGTCACGGAGGACGATGGTGCAACATTAGTGAACAATGGCAATTGCTATGGATGTGTTAAGATTCTTAAGGAATAAGGGTATTATCATCTTAATATTATCAAATATGTTAAATTATTTTAATATTACAGTTTAAGGTGTTAATTAAGTTAATTATAAGTTCAAGATGATCTTTTAAAAGACAACCAAAGTAAGGTGAAGGTCTACCTTCATGCGGCTTAGTTACACCAAATAAAAATAAAAAGTGGATAGTTTATCGCTATGAATACATAAATGTGATAGGTCCATTACACAAAAAAAAAAAGAGAGAAAAAAAATGACCACATGACTTTTTGAGTTAGTAGGAGAAATCAGTTGTCTTCTACCACAGAAGAATAAGGGGAATGATCCGTTTACAATTTTTTTCTTCAAATTTTTACAAATTACACTATATACTTCCGGGAGAACCTAGTGTTCTGCCGGGAGTACATAGTGTAGTTTGTAAGAGTTTATAAATAAAAGATTTGTAAATATTAATTTGAGATAATATTTCCTAGTGCATAGTGATCTGCTGCCCTCTTGCGTATTTCCACCATAGATACCTAAGAAAGAACACTAATCTTACAACAATATACCAATCTCTGATTGGACATCTCCAATCTGCTAGGATCGAATATATTTTTTGAAAATTAAGATAAATTATCAAAATACATATAAAATGCTTGGGGAAATATTTTCAAAAAAAATTATACTTTTTTAATGTTTTTGGTAAGCTGTTATAAAAAAAAGAGCAATTGTTTTCCTAACATAAGCTATTATAAACAGGAATGTAAGGAAATATAAACATGTCTTCCTTGCAAGATTGTATGTCACATAATTTGCAGGATGGCCACATCAAAAATTGAAGATGAAGATTTCCCAGATAAACGAGCACTCAGAGACTTCTCGCTGAATAAAGTGACCATGGGAGAAACATCCCATGAAGAAAAGAACACAATGAACATAGGTGGATTCCTATAAGGGTAACCTATTGACTATGAAGCACCGACACTTTAAAAACTCTGACGTATCGTGTTCGACACTTTTCGATACTTTCCGACACTCCGACACTTCCCGATACTCCAACATGCGTTATAGAGATTCAAAAAATTGTTAAAAGGATACGTTGCGTTGAGTTTTTAGTTCTAACTATTAGATTCATTGGATTACGATTACCATTTTATTGAGTTTAATATTAATATTCGAGATATCTTATGTTTCTTTGTAAAATTTATGAATATTATAAGTTTAGATTCATTTTTTTTCTTAAATTATTGAATATTAAATATAATATATACTACATAAATTAAAAATATTATTTAATATCAAAACGTGTCCTAACATGTCGAAATCTAACATTTTTTAAAATTAACGTGTCGGAGTTTCGTGTCGTATCGTGTCTCGTGTTCGTATCGGTGTTATATAGCCTATTGAAAGGTAATTAAGAAGGGAAAACATCCTATGAAGAAATGAACAAAATGACCATAGATGGGTTCCTATAAGGGTAACCTATTGAAAGGTAACTCATAAGGGAAAACAACTCATTACCAAATGAACACATCGAGCAAGAAGTCAAAAGAATTTTCTCATGTGAGAAGTCCAATAAAGGACATCTCAGAAGGGAAAACATCCCATGAAGACTTGAAGATGATGAAGAAAGGTTGAAGAGTCAAATGAATTTTCAAAGGGAAAACAGAAAACGAAGACCCCAAAAGAAGAACCATGTCGCAAGAAGATATAAAAAGCAATACAAGAACAAGACCATATAAATAATTAGCTAACAAACGAGATTCATGGAATGCTAAAGATATAAAAAAAATTAAAGGTATCGTTAAGAAAGAATTAAAGGTACAAAAGCATAACATATTATATGTGCATGAAATATTTAGAAGTACATATATTGCCTAGAAGCTTCAAAGCTTCAAAAAAATAGCTTCAGTACAAATAATTACTCTAGAGCTTATAAACGGCGAAGTGACAATTACTAACTAAACAACGGATAATCCACTCAACTTACTGTTATAAAAGATAGGGGGTGATATTAAATCACTATAGCCTTGAACCCATGTATTGAACAGAAGGGGTAGATGATCAGTGTTATCACTGTGCAATTTATAAATATTAAAAACAGACTTACTTGATATGTATGAAACAGACAGAATTAGAAGAGTGTATGCAATAGAGGAATTAAATCCGAGCCCACAGAACGTGTCTCCTTAAGACAATTTGCCCCCTCACTGATGCCAAAGGTTGATGGACACTTGTCTCCCAGGATAGAACGGATTCCGTCTGAAGAATGGCGGCACTACCAATCAACAGCCCAAACGAACACAACAATATGCCAGAGGAAATCACACCGGAGTATGAACAGGAATATGCAAACCGGAAGGACAAAAATTCCGGCAGAGTTTAAGTGCAGGAAAATTGTGGTTCCATTTTCTGAAGGTGTCAGTGTCTATTTATAGACACTGACCGGTCACGTTTGAAAAGGCACCTTTCCGTCGATGAAACAACACATTTGTTGGACACGAAAAGGCACATTCGTTCAACACGAAAAGGCACCCATTCAAGATGAAACAACATGTCCGTTAGGATGAAACAACATGTCCGTTCGGATGAAACAACATGTCTGTTCGGATGAAACGACACATCCGTTCGGAAGAAACGACACATCCGTTCGGATGAAACGGCACATCCGTTCGGATGAAACGGCACATCCGTTCGGATGAAACGACACATCCGTTCATCGATGAAAAGACACACCCTTTCACTACCAAACTTCTTATTCATAACCAATAGATTGTCTACACAATATATATATATATATATATATATATATATATATATATATATATAAATCCCAACAATCCCCCACATGGATAAGAAGACAAATCATCGTGACAAAAATGCATAAGAATATAAATGCAAAGTGTAATTCCTCAACGAGAAACAACTGCATCGAGATAAGTGGAGTTACCTTTGAACCTTCTCTAGTGAAAACCTATCGGATATACTCGGTCAATCGGTGGTCTAGGGCGACTTGAACCGTCAACCTTTAGTGTATACCTAGACAATAGGAGTCACACAATTGCTTCTCTAGCATTGTTGGTCCTTTGTTGCGCCCATTTTGGCCGTGGGACACCTGCCTGGTTCTGCCAGTGTTGTTAGAGAATCGACCTTTGAAAAATTCTCATAGAAGCGGCCCTCACTTCACACTCACATAGGTGATTTCTTGTGATGTAACTCACTATACATCATCTGAACACAACAGATTAAGAAATCATTAAAAGCCTAAGTGCTTACCCTCATAAATACACTGTCTTGTCTAGGAATGAGTATGAGTTTAAAAACTCCACAGTGTTTGGACAGTCGAACATCACTTAGTTGTCTCTTTGAACCTAGTTCATGGGATCTCCACTCTTCTAGGTAGAGTTACCGCAATGCTCAACAATTGATAGGCCTTAAACCCATTCCTTTCGACAAATATTCAACCAACTCTCTAGGAATCCCTTTGGTTAACGGATCCGCTATGTTCTCTTTAGACTTAACATAATCAATTGTAATGATTCCGTTCGAGAGTAGTTGTCTTACGGTATCATGTCTACGATGTATGTGTCTAGACTTACCGTTATACATGACGTTCTTGGCCCTTCCAATAGCGGCTTGGCTATCACAATGTATGCATACAGATGGTACCGGTTTTGGCCAATTAGGAACATCCTCAATAAAGTTACGAAGCCATTCGGCTTCTTCACCGGCCTTATCTAAAGCAATAAATTCTGCTTCCATGGTTGACCTTGCGATGCAAGTCTGTTTGGACGATTTCCAAGACACAGCACCTCCACCAAGGGTAAACACATATCCACTTGTGGATCTAGTGTCATTAGAGCCGGTGATCCAATTTGTATCACAATACCCTTCTATAACTGAGGGGTATTTCTCGTAATGCAAAGCATAATTTTGAGTATACTTCAAGTATCCCAAAACTCTTACCATAGCTTTCCAATGATTTTCATTTGGATTACTAGTAAAGCGACTTAACAGACTTACTGCATAAGCAATATCAAGTCTGGTGCAGTTCAAAACATACATCAGGCTACCCAACACTTGAGCATATAGCTTTTGTGTTGTAGCTTTACCAGTGTTCTTAATAAACTAAGATTACAATCTACAGGATTCCTCACAGGGGTTATATTCAAATTTTTGAATTTCTCAAAAACCTTAGCTATATAGTGAGCCTGTGATAAGGCCAACCCTGCAGATGTTCTATGGATTTTAATACCTAGGATAACGTCTGCTATCCCCATATCTTTCATATCAAATTTACTTTTCAGTAATTGTTTAGTAGCATTGATCATTTGACAATTACTACCCACAATCAACATTTCGTCTACATAAAGACAGACAATTGCAAATCCTTTTCCTGTATTTCGAACATAGACACATTTGTCACACTCATTAATTCGAAATTCATTTGATAACATAACATTATCAAATTTCGCATGCCATTGCTTTGGAGCTTGCTTTAACTCGTAAAGGGATTTTATTAAGCGACAAACTTTCCGTTCTTGTCCTGGAACAACAAAACCTTCAGGTAATTGTTCTAAATATATCTCTTCTTCCAGGTCGCCGTTTAAGAATGCGGTTTTAACATCCATTTGATGTACTTCTAGTCCATTCAAAGCAGCTACTGCGATCAACATCCTAATGGATGTGATCCGTGAAACAGGAGAATAAGTATCGAAATAATCGAGACCTTCATGTTGCCTGTAGCCTTTTACCACAAGCCTTGCTTTATATTTATCAATAGTGCCATTCTCTTTCATTTTTCTTTTGAACACCCACTTACTCCCTAAAGGCTTATTGCCAGGAGGAAGATTTACCAATTCCCAAGTGTGGTTGGACAAGATAGACTCTATCTCACTATTGATAGCCTCTTCCCAGAATGGTCCTTCCGGAGATGTTATAGCTTCCTTATAAGTACGAGGCTCATTTTCTAATAAATACGTCATAAAATCAGGTCCAAAGGATGTGGCTGTCCTTTGCCTCTTGCTACGTCTAGGTTCATATTCTATATCCTCTATAGGATCAGTATTAGTTGTAGCATCTCGAGGTATCACAACCTGATCATCAATGTTATCACTTGATATCTTATCATCATTATTGCCACTTGATTCATGTATTTTCTTATACGAAAATATATTTTCAAAGAAAGTAAATTTCCTTGACTCAATAACCGTATTAACTTGTATATCTGAAACATCAGATTTATAAACTATAAACCGATAAGCACTACTATTAAATGCATAACCGATGAATACACAATCCACGGTTTTAGGTCCGATTTTCAACCTTTTAGGTCTAGGAACCGCAACCTTTGCCAAACACCCTCACACTTCAAGATAATTCAAGGTAGACTTTCTACCTTTCCTCATTTTATAAGGGATGCTCTTATTTTCTTGTACACCCTATTAATTATATAGTTTGTCATTAAAATGACTTTCCCTCACAAACCAGACATCAACAACATCATTTTATTTAATGTCTGGTTATTTCTCTCAACAATCCCATTGGATTGCATTGCATAAGGAGCTGTTGTTTGGTGTATAATACCATACTCTATACAAAATTCCTCGAAGGGGCCATCATATATTCTCCCCCTCGATTGCTCCTTATGACTTTAATTTTTCTTATTTGGCTACAACACATATACCAAATAATAAACTTCACTTTAACCATAAAATAATAAACAATTATCATGTCATTTACAATATTCAAAGTCATCTATTGACCTTGATCATGCCATCACTATGATAGCCCAGTTAAGTTCACATAGTATCAACTATTTCACCTGATATAAGACTTTTATATCCAAAACACATAGTGTATTTTAGGTAAAAAATTTCCATAGCATTTCAAATGTTTACACATTCATTCTTTCGAATTCGTCAATTGCATTAATGTAAAAAATGCAAATCCACTGTTCGGGATTCTTAAGACATGTTGTAAAAGCCTACGACTTATATGTCTACATATGTATATATGCCATTTATCATAGCTCGCATGTGGGCACGTACGTATAGCACAAAACATGTTGCGCAACAAGCATGCATTTAAAATACATTATTCAAGACTTTTACTGCCCCAAAAAATAAAGTTGAATCCATACCATCTTAATTTATTTATTTATTCTTTTCATAATATTGGCCCACAATAAATTCAATCAAATTTATCAAGCCATACACACATTCGGCAATGTAAAGCCAAATGAAAACAAACAACCCATATTATTGTAGAACCGACCAAAGGCACCGTTTACATATCGTGGATATGTATATATGAAAACTTCAATTCCACAGACATGGATGCATCATGGATGCATTGATTCACTAATTTGGCAATATAGGCAAACCCAAAAGAATTGAAACCATGCCAACATGGAGAATCATAAAAAGAAAATATAATAATAATTGAAATTTCCATAAACAGATTATTCATGCAAACAGAAACTATTGCAAACTAACTTTATCCATAAAGCAATGTTTTCATGTTTCTCATTCACACCGAAAGCAATCCATCCGAAATAATCTTCCCACAATTAGTAAATGAAGATTTTGAACAGTTGCATAATTTCACGAAGAAAATTATCCATTAAAATAGTAACTGTAAAGGTCAACCGCAGTCATTTGCATTAAAATAGTTTAAATTTCATTTTTCGGTGAAGTGGCAGTTACTGAATGTCCAAAACATGATTTGTAATAAAAACAAACCATTGTGATAAGAGCAGGGAAAAATAAGGAAACAAATGAGAACCAACTTTATTCAATACTTGAAATTCTGTTACAACTGCATCTTATACCCACCCAAACATGCAATAGCAATAACAACCCACTCCCTTTAGCAACCACCTGACACTACCAGTTGATGACACCTAAGCACATCACTCTCCCTTTTAACAACACATCAAGGGCTCTCATCCTCCTAAAGATTACACATGTTCTTCCACTACCACCTTTAGTATTCTTGGTAGTCCATAGCCCAAGTTGGTGCACCCCTCATTCTCCTTGGCCTATGCTCTTTATCATCATCCTGCCCAACTGATACTCCACTTGCTCTGGCTCGATTGTCAACCGTGTCACTCCTTCCCTCTTCAAAAGGGACCTTGACCACAAGGTCCAGTGTAGGGTAAAATTGCTGAAGGTCCTCCTCATTCTCCCATGTTGCATCTTCTGGTAAGGAGTGTGACCACTGCACCAGCCATTGTTTCACAGTTGTTCCATGATGAGTTATATTCCGTGAGTTAAGGACAGAAAGTGGACTCTGTATGGGTTGATTCTCACGATAGTTGGCAGGTAAATCAAATATTGGAACATTCGGATTTCCCACATATGGTTTCAAAACAGAAATGTGGAAAGAAGGATGAATCCGAGATTCAGGAGGTAACTCTAACTGGTATGCAACTCTACTGATTACCTTCTTGATGGGAAATGGGCCATAATAGCGTTTAGCAAGCTTCTGATTACTCCTTCGTGCTATAGAAATTTGCCTATATGGCTGCAATTTGACTAAGACCAAGTCTCCCACAACAAATTCTTTATCCCTTTGATGCTTGTCAGCAATGGTCTTCATTCTGTTCTGGGCTGCTTGCAGATGGTGTTTAAGGCGAGTGAGAAGTTCGTTCCGATGGGACAACATGTCATCTATAGCAGCTACACGAACCGACCCTTGATTATAGGAAGGAATCAAGGTTGGTTGTTTGCCATACAAAGCTTGGAAAGGTGTCATTCCTATGGATGAGTGAGTTGCGGTATTGTAGTGCAATTCAGCCCACCCAAGGTACAGAGACCATCTCTTGTTTTGATCATGACAGAATGCCCTTAAGTACTGCTCCAAGTACCTATTTGTAACTTCAGTTTGACCATCGGTTTGTGGATGGTAGGCTGAACTCATCTTCAATGTGGTTCCACTCAACTTGAACAAGGAAGCCCAAAATTGGCTAACAAATATGCGATCCCTGTCAGAAACCAAGGATTTTGGAAAACCATGTAGTTTAACTACCATGTCACAAAATAGCTTGGCCACTGATGCTGCAGAATAAGTGGCTGGAAGAGGTCCAAAGTGAGCATACTTTGTTAGTCGATCAACCACCACTAATATAGCAGAAAAAGCATTGGAGATAGGCAAACCAGTGATGAAATCAAGACTGAGGTCCTCAAACACTCCGTCTGGAACAGGTAAAGGGTTTAAAAGACCCAATGGAGGAGTAGTTGCTGTCTTGACATACTGACATGTTTGACATTCCTTCACAAATGTAATGACATCCTTGCGCATGTGATTCCAATAGAAACAAGCTGACAATCTTAGAAAAGTTCGAGCGATACCTGCATGCCCCCCAACTGGTGTGGAATGTGCCTCCTGAATCAACAACTGCCTTAAATTTGATGTGGGACTAATGAAATACCTTCCCTTGTGAAACAACAATCCATCCCGAACAGTAAATGATGGATCCGAACATTTGTTGTCCACAATTTGTTGCTGTATATCTACCAGATATGGATCAGAAATATTTTCCTCACGAAGTTGATCCAAGACTGCATAAGTTGGGTGAGAAATCAAACACATCAATGAGGCTGCAGTAGTTGTGCCATCTTCAAAACATCTAGACAAGGCATCAGCTACCACATTGGAAGTTCCACTTTTATACTCAATAGTAAAGTCAAATCCGAGCAGCTTGCACACATACTTCTGCTGCTCAGGTGTGGAAACCGTTTGTGTCAAAAGTTCCTTAAGGCTCCTATGATCTGTTTTAATAACAAACTTGGATCCAAGAAGGTAATGCCTCCACCGTTTGACAGCTTCAGTAACAGCATATAGTTCACGAACATAGGTTGATGCAGCTTGCATTCTCGGTCCTAATTTCTTGCTAAAGTAAGAAATAGGCCTTCCTTCTTGCAATAAAACAGCCCCTACACCAGAATTAGAAGCATCTGATTCTATAGTGAAGGGTAATGCAAAATTAGGAAGACGCAACACTAGAGTTTCAGTCATGACCCTCTTCAAAGTGACAAATGCAGCTTCCACTTCAGGAGTCCAATGAAAAGAATCACTCTTGAGAAGATCGGTCAGGGGTGTAGCTAAGGATGCATACTGTTGTACAAATCGCCTGTAGTAACCAGTCAAGCCCAAAAAACCCCTAAGCTGCTTGAGTGTGTGTGGAGTAGGCCAGTCAACCATTGCTGCAATCTTGTTAGGATCAGCTTGGATGCCATCACCAGAAACCAAATGGCCAAGATACTCTAACTTGGCTACCCCAAAAGAACACTTACTCAATTTGACATAAAATCCATTAGTCAAGAGGCACTGTAATGCTATTCTCAAGTGGTAGATGTGATCCAACAAGGAAGCACTATAGACAAGTATATCATCAAAAAACACAATGACAAACCTTCGTAGATGTTCCTTAAACATGTGATTCATTGCAGCCTGAAAGGTGGAAGGGGCATTGGTTAAACCAAAGGGCATGACCAAGAATTCATAATGGCCCTCATGGGTCCTGAATGCTGTCTTAAAAATGTCTTCTGCATTGACCCTTATTTGATGGTATCCACTGCGCAAATCCAACTTAGAAAACACCCGTGCTCCATATAATTCATCCATCAATTCCTCAATTGTAGGAATAGGAAATCTGTCCTTAACTGTGATGTTATTAAGCTGCCTATAATCGATACACATCCTCCAAGTCCCATCCTATTTTTTAACCAAAAGTACAGGAGAAGAGTAAGGACTTCTACTTTCACGGATGTAGCCAACATTCAAGAGCTCCGCTACTTGTTTCTCTATCTCAGCCTTCTGATGGTAAGCATACCTGTAAGGACGAACAGATATGGGAGGAGCAGCAGGTAACAAGTGGATGGTATGATCACAATTCCTAAGTGGAGGTAAGACTGTTGGAACTTGGAATACAGCAGCAAATTCCACCAACACATCCCAAAGGTCCTTAGGAACCTGTGATTTCAAGGTATCCAACTCTATTGAACCTTGTTGTGGCATGCCAGAACAGAACATCAGAGAGGAATCTGGCTGCTTCACAGATGTTCCTTGGAGGACTATTCGTTTGCCACACCATTGGAACTCCATTGTCATAAGAGTATAGTCATGTAAGACCCTTCCCAAAGTTGACAACCAACCAATCCCCAAAATTATGCCCAACTTCTGGAGGTCAATCACCCAAAGATCTACAACAAATTGGTGTCCTTGAATGAAGAGGGACACACCAACACATTTCCTGTCACAATTCATGACTTCACCATTCCCCAAGTGCACGCGCATTCGAGCAGTTTTCAACATTGGAAACTTCAAAGTCTCAGCTATCTCACGGTTAACAAAATTGTGAGAACTTCCAGAGTCAACTAAAACAGCCACCAATGTTCCTTTCAAGTTAATGTGAAATTGTAAGGCACGAGGATTACCATCATCAGCCATAGAATGCAAGGCTGCATCTCCTCCATCCACAGGTGGAACATGGGACTGCCAAACAATCTGCTCCTCCGAATCAGCCTCCCCCTCATCTAATTCCCCAACCATCAGAAGCATTCGAGATTGGCATTTATGCTTTGATGTCCATTTCTCATCACAATAATAACATAAACCTTGTTCTCTTCTTTTCTGCATGGTTTCATGAGATACCTTTTTGTAACTAGAAGGAGGTGCAGGTAATGCAGGAAACTTGGTGTTTGGTGTGGTGGAAGGTACAGTTGAAGAAGTAATCAATGGAGAGTGACCATGTGTGGAACGAAATGGAGTCGATCTGGTATGAGTAGAAAAAGAAGTGCGAAGTTCATCATGATGAGCAGCATAAGCAACTGCTAATTGCATCGATTGATGAAGAGATGTAGGTTTATGAAACTGAATTGCTCTCCTCAATTCAGCCTGCAATCCAGATAAGAAAAAACTAGCAAGGACCTCATCAGGAAATTCAGTAACCTGATTGATTAGAGCTTCAAAGTCACGAATATATTCACTTAATGGACCAGTCTGAGAGAGTTTAGAAAGAACTCCTCGTAAATCCATATAAGCCTCAGCACCAAATCTCTGTCTCAACGCAATCTTAAAATCATTCCAAGATTTAAGAGTACCTCCTTTGTAGAGCCATTGATACCATGGACCAGCAATACCTTCCATCTTCAACCCAGCAAGTTGAATCTTATACTCCTCTGGCACCTGTTGAAGTGCGTACAACATCTCCGCCTTAAAAAGCCAACCATTCGGATCAGCACCCAAAAAGGAGGAAATTCCATGCGCACAAACTTAAAGAAGGATCGTGGATCATTATGATCTCCACGACTATCATTCCGAACAATGTGAGCGGAAGTATTTGTTGAATCCGAACCCAGAATCTGATGACGATTTGCACTGGAATCATGAGCACGAGTCTCCAACCCCATCACTGCAGCATGAATTTGCTGAAGATGAGTATTGAAGGTTGCAATCTGTGCTTTATTATCATCCAATCGCTGCTCCATGCGAAGCCGGAAGGCTTCAAATTCTTCTGCAAGTTCTTGCACTTTCATGGCGGCAAGGGTATGGAGAAGAAGTGAAAGCACCAATTGATAAGAGCAGGGAAGAAATAAGGAAACAAATGAGAAACAACTTTATTCAATACTTGAAATTCTGTTACAACTGCATCTTATACCCCCCAAGCATGCACTAGCAATAACAACCCACTCCTTTTAGCAACCACCTGACACTACTAGATGATGACACCTAAGCACAACACTCTCCCTTTTTAACAACACATCAAGGGCTCTCATCCTCCTACAGATTACACATGTCCTACCACTACCCCCTTTAGTAAGCTTGGTAGTCCATAGCCCAAGTTGGTGCACCCCTCATTCTCCTTGGCCTATGTTCTTTATCATCATCCAGCCCAACCGTATCACATTGTCCACAAATATTTAATAAAGCCGGAAGGCTTTCATACATGTGAATATCATTTCATTGTTTACAATAATATGAAAAAGAAAATACGCCTTAATACATGGCATACAATAAAGTAGATGATATATTGTATAACACTTCCATGCACAGTAATCGAGGTCTGAGAATCTCAAGATTTAAAACAAAAAACAATTGTAATACTATCACGTTTCAAGGTTCGTGATCAAACAAATCAAGAATGGCAGACATTGACTTCTAACGAAAACAATGTTTAAATATTAACAATATTTAAATATATGTGAAGAATTGTTTTC
The DNA here is from genome assembly GCA_032173675.1 of Gastrolobium villosum. Lineage (NCBI taxonomy): Eukaryota > Viridiplantae > Streptophyta > Magnoliopsida > Fabales > Fabaceae > Gastrolobium > Gastrolobium villosum. The sequence continues at coordinate 13,063 of JAVKPL010004745.1, forward strand.
GATTTTCTTAAGTTGGAAATATCAAAAATAGAAACTGCGCCATTTAAATTTCCACAAATCAAACATTTAACACAGGATTAGTATTAAAACAAAAAGTGTCTTAATACACAGATTTGAAATTATATTTCTCTTACTCAAACAGAGAGTTTGATTAATCACACAAATTAATCTTTTAATTACTCAATAAATGAAAACAGTATATTAAAGCAAATAAAAAATATACCGATCACAGGTTCAAAATACCAAATTGTCTTAAGATTGTTATAGAAGACAGGGGGTGATATTAAATCACTATAGCCTTGAACCCATGTATTGAACATAATGGGTAGATGATCAGAGTTATCACTGTGCAATTTATAAATATTAAAAATAGACTTACTTGATATGTATGAAACAGACAGAATTAGAAGAATGTATGCAATAGAGGAATTAAATCCGAGCCCACAGAACGTGTCTCCTTAAGACAATTTGCCCCCTCACTGATGCCAAAGGTTGATGGACACTTGTCTCTCAGGATAGAACGGATTCCGTCTGAAGAATGGCGGCACTACCAATCAACCGCCCAAACGAACACAACAATATGCCAGAGGAAATCACACCGGAGTATGAACAGGAATATGCAAACCGAAAGGAAAAAAATTCCGGCAAAGCTTAAGTGCAGGAAAATTGTGGTTCCATTTTCTGAAGGTGTCAGTGTCTATTTATAGACAATGACCGGTCACGTTTGAAAAGGCACCTTTCCGTCGACGAAACAACACATCCGTTGGACACGAAAAGACACATTCGTTCAACACGAAAAGGCACCCATTCAAGGATGAAACAACATGTCCGTTAGGATGAAACAACATGTCCGTTCGGATGAAAAACATGTATGTTCGGATGAAACGACACATCCGTTCGTCGATGAAAAGACACACCCTTTCACTACCAAACTTCTTATTCATAACCAATAGATTTTCTACACAATTTATATATATATATATATATATATATATATATATATATATATATATATTCCAACGCTTACGTGGAGGCCATCTCGCGCAGGAATGATCCCACATATTAATACATCCTGTTATCCATGCTAACGACATAAGCAGTGGACTGGGGGGAAACTTATCTAGATCTATCCCACGCGGGATACAAAGGTCTAATTAATGAAGGGGCCAAAGGGTCCAACAGCTAAGACTTTCGAAGCTAAAGAAACATGACCATCCTGGGTATATGACATTGATAAGTCTCTTAAGTGAGACTTAGAATATGTGAATTGTATTGCAAATGAAAAGAAATGAATAAATTTTGTGATTAAAAATGCCTCAAATGTGTGTGATTTGTCTTTTGTTAGTAAGATACTAAGGGAGTTAATTTTCTCATTTTACATGAGAAAATTATCTCATGTTACACTCACAATACATGAGTGAGGTCCACAAAAAGGTGAGAAGACAAGAAAATCAAGATGAGACCCACTCATGTATTGTGAGTGTAGCATGAGATAATTTTCTCATGTAAAATGAGAAAACTATTTCCCAGATACTAATGGGTTGTACATTTTATATCTTTAGGCCCAATTGCAACTCAAAGGAAGAGAAGAGAAGAAAAGAAAACAAGAGAAGAAAGAATGGGCCGGACCTAAAATACTAAAGCCCAAAAGGAAGAGAGGAAAGAAAATAAGAGAAGAAAGAATGGGCCGGGCCTAAAATACTAAAGCCCAAAAGGAAGAGAGGAAAGAAACAAAGGAAAAGGAAAGAAAGGGAGACAGAATTGGAAACGCAAGAAAAAAACAACATAAGAAAATCCTAACACACTCAAATCGTGCTATCAAACCCAAATTCCAGCCGACCAAACCCACACAATCTATCTCTAATCCTTGTCACAAATCGATCCCTAAGGTCAGACCATCCCTGGTCTACGGTTCATCCATCCAAATCAACCTTCATCCACGGTCCATTAAGAGAGACAAGAAAACCCTAGCCACTATTTTTTGGTTCAGAAAAGGCCAAACAAAAACCTTTGCTGAGTGGGTGAGCTGGAAGCTTTTTGTGAGTGGAGGCTGGACCGATTTTTGGGTGCACAAGTTAGTGTACGGGTTGAAGGAGAAAAATTCCATTGTCTGAGCAAAGGAGAGGAGCAAGGAGCGCAAAACGTGAAGGCTGTGATGAAAGGGCCCACAGCCCATACATGCGAGAGAATTGAGCTATATAAAGAGGAAGAATAGTGGATGTGAGGGCTTCTTCTTTGGTCTTCTATATTCATCTTCTTCTTTATTTCAGTTTTAGTTTTAATTTTCTGATACTGTAATGCATGTTTATTTTTGGATCTAAACTTGTTGGTACAGCACTGAGAATTTGCAGTTGTTAGGACTCATGTTGTACCTTTAATTTATGCACTTTCAGTTTTTATAGTTTGAATATTCGTTTGATGTTTGTAGCTTAACCCTTATGGGTATGAGCTAATTTTCTCAAGGTTGGGTGTAGTACCCGAACCTCAGTCTTGAATATGAGTTGATTACTGTTGTTATAAGTTGATTCCCATTTTGTTCAATATTATGTTGCTGTTTATTTATGCTATTTTTAAGGCCTGAAGATAGGATAATATTTCAGGAATTAGTCTTTGAGAAATGATTAAGTCCAGAACTGTGTTGAACACATGGACTTGAGTGTGAGAGCTCTCAAGGGGTGTTACTCAAAGATGAGAACAGCCTCCATGTGTGTTGGTTGGATTATAATGGTCCTTGCTTCATTTAGCACAGAGATGTGCAAATGTTGGTTAACGATAAAAATATTTTTAAGAGATTAAAAGCAATAAGAAAAGGGTCCAACACTTGGGAATTAATCTTTAGGGATATGTTTTTAGCACTTATTTGGAGGCTGTTGGGGATGGGGAACCAAGACTCAACCTGTTTTGCAACTTATTTTCAACACTTCAGAATTATTTTCATTTGATTTTCCATAGCCCACTTCTAATTCTAGTTACTAATTTTTCCATATAAAAATCTTTTGCAATCCAATTTTCTTCTTTTTACATCAAAACCCCAATTCATTTTCCCCTTGATTTTTCACTCCTTAGTTTTTGAAATCAATCTTTAAAAAAAATCCAAAAAGAAAAGAAGTCTCTGGTTAGTAATATTTTAACTTAGTCTTGTGATTATTTGATTTTTATTTTTACTCTTTGTAGATTAGATTCATTTATAGCAATTACAATTTTAGTCAAGTCAAAAACGCAAAAGATCCTTGTGGGAACGATATTTGGGATTCACAAAAGCCCTATATTACTTGTTATCGCGTATACTTGCGCGCATACTTGCATAACTGTTAGCAAGACCAACAAGTTTTTGGCGCCGTTGCCGGGGATCGAAGCGTACATGATCATATTTCTTTGTGTGATTGCTATTTCTGAACTGCTTCTTTCTGCTGTTTTTAGTTTAGTTTAATTTGAATTCTGTTTCAGTATTTTATTTTTATTTTTAGTTTCGTTTTGTTATTGGTTATATTATTGCTGCCTTATAAATTTGTTTGGTTATAAACTGTTTTGGGACTTTTCTGTTTGCAGGTTCTTGTTTGTTTACTTTTTGCTTGTTTTTACATAAAAACTAAATATTAATCTAAGTTGTGTTAGCTAGTCAGGTTTATTTATTTATTTATTTTTTGTTAAAAGGGTGCATGAGTGCAACTCCACACCCTTTCTTAGCAGCATTTGATCCTGAACTTGAGAGAACCTTTAGGCTTAGGAGAAGAGCCCATAGAGCTAATAGGCATATCCCAAATCCTGAGTTTGAAGAAATGGAAAATTTAGGGGAAGAAAATGAAGGAGGAGCTAAGAGGATCCAAAACCAGCCAATAAATGACAATGATAGGTCCATGATGGACTTTATCATACCCGTTCTGGATGAATTAGATCCCAGTATTGCCCAACATGTCAATGGAGTGCCCTTTAAGCTAGAACCTGTAATGTTCACAATGCTCCAAAATATGGGGTAGTTTCACGGGCTTTTAATGGACGATCCACACAAGAACCTTAGGAATTTCATAGAGGTGGCTAACACTTTTAGTATTCCAAATGTCTCGGATGATGTGTTGCGATTGAAGCTTTTCCCCCACTCACTGGCTGACAAAGTCAAAGAGTGGTTGAACTCCCTTCCACCCAACTCCATAACAGATTGGCATTCTTTGGCTGAAAAGTTTATTATGAAATTTTTCCCCTCCAACAAAATAGTGCAAACCAGATGTGACATCACCAACTTCATGCAAAAGGATGGTGAGACCCTTGTAGATGTGTGGGAGAGGTTTAAAATCCTTCTTAAGCGGTGTCCCAACCATGGCTTGCCACCTTGGGCAGTGCTACAAACTTTTTACAATAGCCTTAACACCCAAAACAGAGCCTTAGCAAATTCTGTTGCTAATGGCATCTTTATGTCCATGTCCTTTAACCAAGCTCATGAGTTGTTGGAACAAATGACTCAAAATTATGCCCAATGGCCTGAAGATAGAAATCAGTCAAGGAGAGTGGCTGGTTTGCATGAGATAGACACTGTAACAGTCCTCTCAGCCAAGTTTGATGCACTAACTACTTTAGTGAAAAATCAGGGTCAAGCCATTGAGGCAAGGTTGTCTCAACCCCAAGTTCCAATGCCCCAAGTCAATGCTGTGAACACATGTGAAACTTGTGTTTTCTGTGGTGGGCCTCATATGTCTGATAGCTGCCCATCCAATCCTGAATCTGTGTACTATTTAGGGAACCAAAATAGGAACCAAAATAATTTTTCCAACAATTTTAATCAAGGTTGGAGGTAGAACCAACAACCCCAATATTTTCAAGGGCAAGGGCAGCAAGCTGGGCCCTCTAATGCCCAAACCAAACCACCCTTTCCCCCTCAAAATTTCCAACAAATGCAAAGGCAATCTGCTTCCCAATCTTCAGTTCCATACCCTCAAGACCAAGCTGGTGAAATGATTCCATCTTCAACCTCTTCCTTAGAGGCTTTGTTAAGGGAATATTTAGTTAAGAATGAGATTAAGCAAAATAGCTTGGAGGCTGTAGTGCAAAGTATTCCTGCATCTTTGAGGAAGACACTCAGTTTAGGAAATTTCTAGACCTCCTAAAACAGTTGCACGTCAACATTCCATTCGTGGATGCATTAGAACAAATGCCCACTTATGTGAAATTCATGAAAGAAATTCTTTCAAGAAAAAGGAAGCTAGAAGAGTTTGAGATTGTTGCTCTTACACAAGAGAGCAGTCAATATCTGCTTAGCAAGATACCTCCTAAACTAGGAGATCCAGGAAGCTTTACAATCCCATGCACCATAGGAGACCATTACATAGGCAGGGCATTGTGTGATTTAGGTGCTCGTATCAATATAATGCCTCTGAGTGTATACAAAAAGTTGAAAGTAAGAGAGCCTAATCCCACCACTGTCACTTTACAGCTGGCTGATAGGTCCCTAGTTTATCCTGAAGGGAAAATAGAGAATGTCTTGGTGAAGGTAGATAAATTCATTCTACCTGCTGACTTTATTATTTTGGACTATGAGGAAGACCGAGAGGTTCCAATTATTTTGGGAAGGGATTTCTTAGCCACTGGTGGGGCTGTAATAGACGTTAAAGAGGGGGAATCAGCAATGAATGTGAATGGAGAGCAAGTTAAGTTTAATATCCTAAAGGCCATGAAATATCCGAGGGATGTAGAGGAGTGTTATAGGCTGGACATCATTGACTATGTGGTCAAAGATAAATTCATACATGAGTTTGCATTAGACTCTTTACGAAATTTTGGTTTGGAAGGTCTAGAAATCAGTCAAACTGATTCAGAGGAAGTAGTTAAGTGGTTAAATTCCAGAACTGATGTGGTTTGGAAAAATAAAAAATTTGAGTCCTTGGAATTGGCCAAGAGAGGGTTAAAAATTCACAAACCCTCAATTGAAGAACCCCCTGTGTTAGAGCTTAAGCCTCTGCCTAATCATCTTAGGTATGCTTACTTAGGAGAAAAAGACACTTTGCCTGTCATAGTGTCCAATCTGCTCACTGTTTCAGAGGAAGAACAACGGTTGGCTGTTTTAAAAAAATTTAAGAAGGCTATAGGTTGGTCTTTGGCAGATATAAAAGGCATTAACCTGCCCACTACTGCATGCATAAAATCCTTTTTACTGACCTAACCAGCAGCTCTAGAGAGCAGCAAAGGAGACTTAACCCAATTATGAAGGAGGTAGTAAAAAAAAATTATTAAGTGGCTGGATGCTGGGATCATATATCCTGTTTCCGACAGTAACTGGGTCAGCCCAGTACAGTGTGTCCCAAAAAAGGGTGGGATCACTGTTGTGGAAAATGAGAAAAAAGAATTAATACCCACTAGGACTGTCACTGGTTGGAAGATCTGTATGGATTACAGAAAACTCAACAAAGCCACTAGGAAAGATCATTTTCCTTTGCCTTTTATTGACCAGATGTTAGATAGATTGTCTGGTAAGGAGTATTAATGTTTTCTAGATGGCTATTCAAGGTATAATCAAATAGCCTTATCCCCTGAAGACCAGCCAAAGACCACCTTTACTTGTCCCTATGGCATCTTTGCCTTTAATAAAATGCCCTTTGGGTTGTGCAATGCACCAACCACCTTTCAAAGGTGCATGATGGCTATTTTTACTGATATGATAGAATAGTTTGTAGAAGTCTTCATGGATGACTTCAGTGTATTTGGGGATTCTTATGAAGAGTGCCTAGACAATTTGGAAAAAGTATTTGAGAGATGTGAGGAGACAAATCTGGTCCTAAATTGGGAGAAGTGCCATTTTATGGTGAAAGAAGGCATTGTGTTAGGACATAGGGTCTCCAAAGCTGGGTTAGAGGTTGATAAAGCCAAGATAGATCAAATTGAGAAATTACCACCTCCTGTTAACATAAAGGGGATAAGGTCTTTCCTTGGGCATGCTGGATTTTACAGGAGGTTCATCAAAGATTTTTAAAAATTTTCTATGCCTCTTAGTCATTTGCTTGAAATCAACACCCCTTTCCATTTTGATGAGGCTTGTCTAAAAGCCTTTGAGGAGCTAAAACAGAAATTGATTTATGCTCCCATCATAATAGCTCCTGACTGGTCACTGCCATTTGAGTTGATGTGTGATGCAAGTGATTAGGCAGTGGGGGCTGTTTTAGGACAAAGGAAAAATAGAGTTTTCCATTCTATTTACTATGCCAGCCGAACCTTAAATGGATCCCAATTGAATTATACAGTAACTGAAAATGAACTGTTAGCTGTGGTGTTTGCCTTTGACAAATTTAGATCCTATTTGGTAGGCACCAAGGTCATTGTGTATACTGACCATTCCTCCATAAAGTATTTGGTGGAAAAGAAAGATTCCAAGCCTAGAATAATTAGGTGGGTCCTTCTCCTTCAACAGTTTGATATGGAGATTAAGGATAGGAAAGGAACTGAAAATCAAGTGGCTGATCACTTGTCTAGGCTTAATGAAGGGCAACCAGATGATGTGATAGTTGAGCAAGCCATTAGGGAAACTTTTCCTGATGAGCAGCTATTTTTAGTTGCCACCAACACAACCCCATGGCATGCTGATTTGGCTAACTATTTAGTTAGTGGGGTGCTTCCTAATGAGTTGAGTTACCAACAAAGGAAAAAGTTGGTACATGAGAGCAGGTTTTATTTGTGGGATGAACCATACATGTTTAAAAAATGTGTTGATTAAATCATTAGGAGATGTGTGTTGGAGGAAGAAAAAGAGGCAATTTTACAACAGTGTCATGACTCACCATATGGTGGTCATTTTGGTGGTATGAGGGCAGCAGCAAAGGTGCTGCAATCTGGCTTTTATGTGCCTACATTATTTAAGGATACCAATGTATATGTCCATAAATGTGATAGATGTCAAAGGACTGGTAATGTGTCTCGAAGGCAAGAAATGCCTTTGAAACCAATTTTAGAAATTAAAATCTTTGATATCTGGGGCATAGATATTATGGGCCCATTCCCCCCTCCTTTGGGAACCAATATATATTGGTGGCTGTGGATTATGTTTCCAAATGGGTATAGGCTGCTGCCTTACCCACAAATGATTCAAAAGTGGTAATAAAATTCTTGAAAAAGAATATTTTTACCCGATTTAGAACTCCAAGGGCCATTATAAGTGATGGAGGTAAACACTTTGCGAGTAGACAATTTGAGGCTCTTTTGGCCAAATATGGAGTTAAGCATAAAGTCTCCATTGGCTACCACCCACAAACCAGTGGGCAAGAAGAAGTTACAAATAGAGAAGTGAAAATGATTCTAGAAAAAGTTATGAATCCTTCACGGAAGGATTGGTCCCTGAAATTAGATGATTCCTTGTGGGCTTATAGGACAGCTTATAGAACACCTTTAGGTTGCTCTCCTTACAATTTGATTTTTGGTAAAAATTGTCACATACCCTTAGAGCTTGAATATAAGGCATATTGGGCTACTACTCAACTGAATGTTGATGCTACTGCCTCAGGAGAAAAGAGAGTTCTCCAACTGAATGAAATGGATGAATTCTGATTAAGTGCTTATGAAAATGCCAAGTTGTATAAAGAACAAATAAAGAGATGGCATGATAAGCAGATCTTAGATAGGCAGTTTGTTGTGGGGCAACAGGTCCTGCTCTTTAATTCTAGACTCAAATTCTTCCCAGGAAAAATGAATTCTAGATGGTTTGGTCCATTCAAGGTAACCAAGGTCCATTTGCATGGTGCAGTGGATATTTCAAATGAGAAAGATGAGACCAAATTCACTGTTAATGGTCAAAGACTAAAAAATCATTTGGGGGAAGGAATTGAGAAAGCTCAAATTTCCATATCTCTTACTGATCCTCCCACCATTTAAGCACAGACAAGCAGTGAAGAGTCTTGCTTAAGACTCTAAAAATTAAGCTCTGTTACGGTTTTGTTTTTGTATATATTTTAGTTGTTGTTTTGTTGTTTAAAAATAAAAAGTTGTGTAGTGTGGATGCTGGATATTTGTTAATATTTCTTGCAGCCTGTTTTGGTAAATTCAGTTTACTTTCCATTTTATTAATAACAAATTTTTTTGTATGTTTTGACATGTGTTTTTCACAACTATTCAGATTTAAGTTTGGGGGTTTTTACCACTACTGGTGATATCTACCCCTTCTTTTTTACTCTCTGTTTAGTTTTTACTTTTAGTAATTGTTCTTTTAAGTCTAAATTTTAGTCAGTACCTATGGTAAGGAAAAACTTGAGGAGTGGAGGATCATATGACCCCAATATTAAACACTCCACAAATGACCCCGAGAGTCATTTTATCACATCTTTCACCTCTGCACACAACATGCGGAGGTTTGAAGAAATAATGAAACATAGGGAACCCATCCCGGATAAGGGATTTGAGGGTCACAACTCTTACCCCCCCTATGTCTATGAAGTGGTGCAATCCCAACAATGGGAAAAGTTCTATTTGCACCCTCAGCAAGTGTCTAATATCACTGTGGTTCA
>JAVKPL010004746.1:0-22503 GCA_032173675.1 Gastrolobium villosum
TTGGCCCTCATCCAAAATCCGCCTAAGTTTAACACTTAACACCATTACACCATGTCGTACAGTTTAATGCATTCAGACAGCCAGTTATAAAATTCATCAGACATCTCAAAGCATTACCAACAAATTTATACTTTACATGATCATTAAATAATATAAGTATAACACAATTTTGGAAGGATAATAAAATCTTCCTAAGCTTAATCATGATACGAACAATTTCCTGAAGTTATGTTTAAACATCAACAAACACCGTAACACACCAGTGGAATAAAATGGACAAAAATCTTACCAGACTAATAAACTCCAGCTAAAAAATAAAATAAAAAAATACTAGAACTCAAGGTTTTAGTGCACAAATAATAGACAACTAACAAACCCATTTGCAAAACACTTTTCATTAAATAACTTAAATAACAATCTTAGTGTGGCATAAGTGAACAGAATTTTATACACCCGATTCAAAATTGCAACACATGAAGTAGAACACAACAGTAGACAATTGGTTCCTAAAAAATCCACATATCATCATTCACCCTCGACGTTACCTCATACTACTACTCAACTGATCATAATTTAAAAGCTTCCATATAAAATGCAATTTAACAAGTTCGGGACTTCGATAAAAATTTCCTAAGAATATAGGGTTCCAATTAACAATAAAATAATATTATCTTCCATTATTTTCACAACATAGTACTAATTAACTAGGACCTCCAATTCCACACGTTTCTTCTTTGTACTGTACATGTTACTATTTAGAAGTGTCCTTACTTCCTACCTAATTCCTTTTGATGACTCGAATTGGTTCACTAACCAAACACATCACACACTTGCATTCTATTCAGGTTTCTACTTTAGTCATCTTTCCTATAACTATCATAGACAGAATTCTAATTTTTATTATCCTTCAGAAAATCAGACCAATGAATACAGAACACATTGCATTTTGAATTTCAGACGATAAGAACCTTCCTAAAATCACAAAAGCTCAATTCTTCTTTTCAGACATATCATGTTAAGTGGTACCTCTCATACAGCTCGTCAAAACACCTACATGAGGAAACTTCCTCGGGCTTTCCGCTGTGCTAGGTACCTCGGGTGTAATTGACTCCACTGATCAGAGGATCCATTTACCATGATATGATTTTCAAATCATTGACACATATTACAATCTTGGGATAGTTACCAAACACAATCCACCAAAACAGGCCAAGCTTTCTTAAACCAGGTTTACAATAATCATACTCAAAATTCCTAGCTATTTGACATTCAAGGGATAAATAGTGTTTTACGGCGGGAGACCTAATGCATGAACAACACCACATTCAAATGACTAATCATATCTATTCATGCAACAATATATCTATCAGAAGAGAACCTTTCAAAATAACAATAGTATCCCATAATGTATTTAAAAATTTCAAAATGAATATCAAACTTTTAAGCATGGAATTCGCAGCAGCATATTTAAGTCACAGATTGAATATTAAATCAATTAAACAGCAGCTAAACAAAACCAGGTTACTCACTTAAATTCGAACTATGCAAATATAACATGAGAGTATCTAGTTAGTACTGACTCTAGTGGAAAATAAAAATAATCAACAGTTCCCAATTATAAAAGGAAGTCATAAAAATTTTGCATGCTTATGTACCTAATGCACCAAAACAGGATTGCCACAACCAGTGGAAATTTAAGGCATGGAAAGTACATTTTTATACATTGGAACATATATGAGGTTTGTGTTATATGCAAGTGCATGTAATACTCAAATGTTGTGAGTTTGGACAAAATTAATAAAGCTCGATCAAACTGGTTAAGAGATCATACATAACACGTCATACGAAACAGGCTTCGATTAACACCAATGGTCAATTATCTAGATCTTAGTACACAATAGGTTGATTAGCACCTTCAATCACTTAGACCACAAGGTTTAGTTTGAATTCGTAAGTTCAGACAATATTTTGCATGTAAAAGATTCACCTTGAGGACAGTAAATTCAAGTAAAGGCAAACATTCTTCTGCGGAACAAGTTTAGACATATCAAGAGGGTTCTATCAACATGGTAAGACATACTTTGTAAAATCTCTTGAGGGTGTTTTGTGTTAATGAACAAAAGTCGAATATGCAGTAAAAGTTTAAAACATAACGTTTGACAATATTAGAATAGAAATTGGAATACTTGGAGACATATTCATACAAAATTCAGTTCACCCAAAACCAACTAAAGAACTTGCAGGCTTTTATAAAAGAACGAACTGATATTACAAAGTCTTCAACTTGTACGAGAAAAAATATAATTCATTGTGTGGTTCTATAATGGGCAATCTTATTTTGTGTAACAACCACAAACTGGTTACATAAAACAAGTACTTAACATCTAAATCATTTAACTTCTACAACAATAGTCATGACCACGTTCCTTATGTTATAGAGAAGTATTACTAAAATTCCTGGTACATGTTAGGCATAAAATCTTGGATTGGGAAAATATAACTTTAAAATTTTGAGATACTCACACTGTTAAAAAGTTTCTCACTAAATTAATTCCATAAAGACCCATTAAAACTGAGGCAAGGTTAAGTTGTTCACAATTTCTACACTAACCCTTTCATTCCTTCAATTTAAAGTACCAACCCAACCAAACATGAAACATGCCAAGGTTTTAACCGTCTTGATCAAAACAAACAGAGAAAGATTTAGAGTATGGGTAATTACTTCTTATTGATCCCAACCTGACACATCTTATAAGGTTATCATGGAGTAAATGTAATTAAACTTTCTTTCATTACTGTGGATATGCATGACACAATACACCTTGAAGACTTTGTTTAATTATATGCAAACACTTTATTAACTAACATAATATCTAATTGATGTGCGTCATAAAAATTCTGTATATTCAATTCGTGTGAATTACTACAAAGAAGGACTAAAGATTCTTACCACACAAAAATTAAGATAATTTTTACGCAGTCAAAACAACTCACATTTATACAATATCATTCTCGTTCATAGTTTGCCTCACCATAATCATGAAAGAAGTATATATATATGTGTCCATCAATTATTCTAGAATAACACATAACAGCATAAAATGAAATCCCATTTTTAGCAACAAGGTTTCATACACTATAATGTGAAAAATCTAAACTGGCAAGTTTAATAGTCATCACATAAAATCCGTTACTATGATCAGAAACAATACACTATATGCAAGTCCAAAAGTAGTCAAAATCATACAAAGCAAGTTAATGCATATGAGCTATGACGACAAGTATCACTCGCATGAAGGACAGGGACGTAGAGATCAAGTTCCCTACTTCACACATCACCACTTTGTTTAACAGCTTCTTTCTCAAGAATGATGTCTAGTGCCAATTCACCACTAGAAAATTTGTAAGACAGTAGACCCACGTGTATAAGCCTTAATTAGCTCCAACTCTACTTTCTAAGACATTAACCGGATCTACTTAGGTAAGTGGCCTATTCCTACATGAATTTTCATAATCAGGTTCTGCCACTCAAACAGATTAACCCCTTACGCAATTAAGTAACATAACAGAATTAGTAAAGATTAACAGTTTCTACTGCCCAGTTATATACTACAATAACAGTATACAAAAAGTCATAAATCACCAAAAATAGATAAGTAGCAACAGTCGTTATCTAGAGATAACTTATTATCATCCACAGCTTAGGATATCACAAAATATTCACATGAAATATAAGTATTTAAACTTCGCTTATAATTCACCGGAACAAAATTATTAATTCACCATAAATTCTAATAACAATTCCCTATTCCACACCTAGTGTTCAGATACATGTGTACCCTGTGAAAACCATGATTGTGCACACACAAATCGCGCGACAGTGAGTTGATCAGGCTCACCACCTAGCAAGAGGATGGGCAGAGTCATGTTTAATACAGTGTACTACCAGTATCATCACACCTCCAATCTAAAGTAATTTAACCAGTAACCCATTCACAACTAAACTCAAACAGCAACAATGCAACGAACACATACAAATAACCCGAATAACCAAGCAACAATCATGCACCAAGCATCACACAATTCAATCAAAAACAGACATCCTGAACCAAACTGCTCTGATACCACTTGTAACGCCTGACAACTTGCAAGGATTAACGAATGTCCCCACACACTAACACGAGACTTTTCAGCGTGCTTTGTCCTCACTCGCACACTTCCCAGGAAAACTTCCCAGGAGGTCACCCATCCCAGAATTGCTCCAAGTCAAGCACGCTTAACTGTGGAGTTCTTCCGATCTGGGCTACCGAAAAGTAGATGCATCTTGTTAGTATAGGTAGTACCAATTAATTCTTATAAGCCATTCCCAACTGTACTGTCCCATACCAGCACAGTCTCTGGAATCCCTCTCTTTCCGGTGTTATTCGATTCATTCATGTACCCCCGTCGCTGGAAGCCTGCCAGGAGCCGCTCCTTGTCCGTGCCCTTGCGCACCGGCGATCACTCCCCGCCCTCGTCAGCGCCCGGGATGTTACATGCCCACCAGCTTCCGCCTGGTTCGTCCTCGAACCACACCGTACTGGATGAGAGGCCCTGCTCTGATACCACTTGGTGTAACACCCACTCTTGTATGCATCCAAGAGGGTTGTTTGCTAAATCGTATTAGAGTCGCAGCGGTATGGAACTCATTAATTTTAAAACTTTATCAAATATCATTTAATTTGGAAACTTGAAAAAGGTCCAGATTTGATTCTCATAAAAACAATTTGAAAAAAAAAACATCGTTTATCAATCACAGGAAATTTCAATTATAAAACCCTTTGCTGAATTTTCTAGACTTTTCAGAAAACCTTGCTGTCTTATAAAATCTGTATAAAATCGAATTCAGATGCGATAAAAAATATTCCAAGCTTCTAAAAAACTAGACATCCGGGGCATCGCATACATATAAATTATGCGTGATTCGGAGGTGAATAGCCCCACGGAACAGGACACGTAAAACGCTGGTGAAGCCTGTCCGTTTTCTGGAAAACAGGCTGTAAGGCGAAGCTTACTAAAATTCGGACAGATTTCGTATAAAAATGAAACCTGCACAGTTTGAAAGTACATTCACGGGACTTCGCGTGCATATAAAATAATAGTAAATCGGGGTTCGTTTGCCTCTTGAAACATGACCCGTAAAGTACCGGTAAAACTGTTAAAATTCAGCACCTAGTAAAACGTTCAAAAAATTCTTTTCACAACGTTTCCAAAACAGCCGCTGTTCATAAAAGACTTAACAAAGTTCAAGTAGAAATTTCAACAATCATCCAAGTGCTCGACATACACATGAATACACAGTCATCCAACAATTATACAACAACAGCCAAAGTCCAATCAGCATTCATCAACAGCATGCATCCATATACTCACGCCTTCAAATGTGCTTTCCTTTTTTCCTGCCATTTTATGAAAATAGCAGCCCCAAAGGGGTGAGAATAATCCCAGTAGTGTGGCAACAAAACCAATAACATAACAGTATTGAACTAGGCACAAAATCATAAACAGTCACTTCAACATATCCTTGTTCCTTTTTCTTTTTTCCTTTTCATCATATATATATATATATATATATATATATATATATATATATATATATATATATATATTGCGCATATAACGCCTTTCCTTTTCATCAGTGCGCGCATTATCATATACATATTGCGTATATAACGCCTTTCCTTTGCGCTTTTAGCACCGTCGTGCGCGCACTTCACAGTGGACATCCCATAAATGGCACCCTTTCTTGGTGGATTCCAACTGTGGGCCTATGCGGACTGATGCCAACTGTCCCATACCCTGGTACCGAAGGGATGCCTATATGATGCATGCTCAAACACATGGTCCTGTACATAACTATTCTAAATGCAAGGCTATATGATTTTGGTACATGCATGTCATGCTATGCTTTCACACACAAAGCGTAAAAATAAATGCGGTATGATGTAAGATGCATGCTTATATACTTTTCATATACGTTATGCTGCCACATAACAACTTTACCTCATAATCATATTGCCGTTCAAGGCACATTCTTGGCAGTATACTTTCATCATAAGGAACATAATAATTTTACGGAGTATGGAGCATCATGTCACAACTTCATACCAGTAGTCAATAGTCACGTTAGGTAATATCGCCTGACACTTACCTCGTGTCCATGCAATAATCAACAGCACCAAAACTTCAACCCAAACAATAAGAGTTACGTGCACCTATATTCATGCGGTACAAGTCAGAATTTTATTCATACATTCCTATTATTCATAAACCCAATTCCATGCCTCCCAATATTCTATGTTTTACTCAAATTACCATGCTTCTAGTGCATCACCAATTTCTGCCTTCCCATTAATTAATAATATATTATCATAATAAAATCCTAGGTCCCCAACACATACAGGTTCGGTCTTTTTTTTTAACATTAATCAAGATTCAGAATTTTTATTGTACACATGCTACCCATTAAGGCTAAATACACGATATAATCAAAACAGTCCCCACATTTACAAGAGTGCTATATATATATTCCAGGCTCACAAGGCTTATTATTACAATTACTCATGCAGATTTCAAACATAATCAATGAGATGAGGGAGTGTTTTAGGTTCGGCCCTTTAGCATACAAATTGTTCAGAATTCTATTTACACAACCTGTTGCACTAATAGCTATAAGATAATAATTTTCTATGGTTTCCAACACATACACAGATTCAGTTTTTAGCCAACATTTGGATGCTCACTACTTCCTTTACCAAATCCTGATCACATCAATAAGGCATGAAAATTAACATTCTAGCATGTTATCTTCGGTTTTCCTACTTATTTATGGTTGGGTATTATGTCCACTTCAAGAGGCAGTCCCAAAGTTCCAAGTGAGCCATATTCTATGCTCATAAAAATTGTTTCATAAATTTTCAGAGATATACATCAAGTCAGAATCGGTTTCATCTACACTAAACCATTTGAGATAATTTATCCTAAACACATTTACTTCCAAAAAAAGGGCGCTACTGGTGCAGTCTACACATACAGTCCTCCTCATTTAAATTCCTGACAATTTAGATACATTAACTCAGTCCCAAATTTTATAAGAGAGTATTTCAAGTTTTATTCTATTCATGCTTCTAGTCTATAACCTAAGGATATAAAATGTCAGAATTTAGAAGGGCTTAAAATAAGGAAAAGAGCTATTTTCCCAAGCATGCCTCACGGTTTAACAGAGGAAAAAAAGAAGAAGAAGAGGTTTTTGTGCCTACCTCTAGACAATGCACAAGGAAACCGATTTGAAGACATGGGCAGCAATTAAATCCCTTAAACTCCACTAAAACAACAAGCTCCCCTCTTCGAACTCTAGGAAGGATCACGCACAGCTGAGTAAGGAGAGGGAAGAAATCGTATTTGATACTTGGTAATTCCTCAAGTGTCCCACGGTCTTGATGCAACACATAGGAGGTGAAGGTGAAGTTATTTCTTTAGTTCAATCTCTAAAGGTGTTGCGGTTTAAAGAATGATGTGAGGGAATGGAATGGAATGGTACCACAATTTGGTTGGGGCTGCAGCAAGATGAGAGTCACGGTTTATTTTGGAAGAGGGAGAGGTGAAGTGGTTGAGTTTTCTGAAACTACAACTATTGTTTCAATATTCCAAGTTTCCACCTAACTCTTCTACACTACCAGCGTACAAAGGATGAGAGAGTGAAGGGTTAAGGGCTGATTTAAAGGCTAAGCAAATCAGAAATTTTCCAAGTCTTGCTTCTTTGCACAGCGCATGAGGGGGAAATGAGTGTGATATTTTCCAGCCAATAGTCTAACATGCAAACTGCATCACCTTACTCCTATTGGATGCATGTCTTAAAGCTAATTAGAGTTGAACCAAAGCTGAATGGGTTTGTTAAGAGCAGCAAGTCATCAGCTCTTTTTGCTGCCCAAGGCTGCGCATTATACAAGGAGGATAAGGGCTGATGTGGTTGCCAAGTGTTACTCCTTAACCAAGGAATAACAACTAAGTGGATCTCTTAGGATAAGATATGGATTAACTAAAAGTGAAGGAAAGGATTTGGGCTGCACCTTGATCCCTCTTGAGGTCCTTGGGCCGCCGGCCAACCTAAGTGTTGGGCCCAAGAGCATGTAAATCCAATGGTTACACTACTCATGAATTAGCCTACTAATTCATGTAGGTTCCCACTAATCTATTAATTCTCATGTCTTCCAATTACCTAAGCTTTTTTTTTCTATATGTTACCTATGTAGCACCGATACCGACACGGGACACGTGACACGATACGACACGACACTCCGACACGTTAATTCTAAAAAATATTAGATTTCGACACGTTAGGACACGTTTTGATATTAAATAATATTTTTAATTTATGTAGTATATATTATATTTAATATTCAATAATTTAACAAAAAATGAATCTAAACCTATAATATTCATAAATTTTGCAAAGAAACATAACATATCCCAAATATTTATATTAAACTCAATAAAATGATAATCGTAATCCAACGAATCTAATAGTTGGAACTAAAAACTCAACGCAAATCAACATTTGAACCTTTTTTTGAATTTCTATAATGCGTGTTGGAGTGTCGGGGAGTGTCGGAGTGTCCGAGAGTGTCGGGAAGTGTCGGACACGACACGTCAGGATTTTTGAAGTGTCGGTGCTTCATAGTATGTTACTATAAAATTATTCTTATAAATTTTAACTAAAATTCCACATGACCAAAATAAATTCTCACCTATTTTTATAATTCAAAATTCCCTAACTCACTAATTCCATACTAATAGCTATATAATCCGAAATTCAAGCATCTAATGCACATAGCTTGAATTTAACATAATACCCATAATCCTTATAGCAATTTATATATATCCTAATTATGTGGGATGTTACAATATTTCAGCTCAAAGTCATAGTCTTTCAAGAATTCAACCCATCTACGCTGCCTCATATTCAGCTCCTTTTGATCAAACAAATATTTTAAGCTTTTGTGATCACTGAACACAGCAAATTTCATCCCATACAGAAAGTGCCTCCAGATTTTTAAGGCAAACACAATAGCAGCCAGTTCCAAGTCGTGCGTCGGATAATTCTCTTTATGCGGCCTTAACTGCCTAGACGCATAAGCAATCACTTTTCCTTCCTGCATCAGTACGCTCCCTAAACCTTTCTTAGAAGCATCACAATATAAAACAAACTCACCCTCCGGATCAGGTAAAGTTAACACCGGAGCAGTGGTCAACTTCTCTTTGAGTAGCAGAAAACAGTCCTCACATTCCTGGGTCCACACAAAAGGAGTGTCCTTTCGTGTCAATCGGGTCAACGGTAGAACCATTGTAGAAAATCCCTGGATAAATCAGCGATAATAACCAGCAAGCCCCAGAAAACTTCTAATCTCAGTCACAGTCTTAGGTCGTTCCCAGTCGCTTATCGCTTCAATCTTGCTTGGATCCACTGCAACACCACTTGCAGAAATAACATGACCAAAAATTGCACCTCAGACAACCAGAATTCACACTTAGACGGTTTAACATATAGTTTCTTATCTTTCAATACCTGCAGCACAGTTCTCAGATGATCGATGTGCTCCTCCTTACTCTTAGAATAGATCAAGATGTCATCAATAAATACAATTACAAACTGGTCCAAATACGGTTTAAAGATGCAGTTCATATAATCCATGAACACCGCAGGGGCATTAGTAAGCCCAAAAGGAATCACTTGATATTCAAAATGTCCATATCTGGATCGGAAAGCTGTTTTAGGTACATCCTCCGGTTTAATCCGAATCTGGTGATATCCGGACTGGAGATCAATCTTCGAAAATACACAGGCATCCCTCAACTGATCTAATAAATCATCAATGCGCGGCAATGGGTACCGGTTCTTAATAGTCACTTTATTCAACTGTCTATAGTCAGTGCACAATCTCATGCTACCATCCTTTTTCTTCACGAATATCACCGGTGCTCCCCACGGAGACACACTCGGCCTAATAAAATTCTTTGCAGATAGTTCTTCAATGTGTTGCTTCAACTCGGCCAACTCAAGTGGCGACATCCGGTATGGAGCCAAGGAAATCGGCCCCACACCAGGCAATAGGTCAATCGAGAATTCAATCTCTCTCTCAGGCGGAAATTCCGGTATCTCATCAGGGAATACATCCTCAAACTCATTAACAACCGGAATAGAAGAAATCTCCTCTTTTTTGTCACCCACCAATCCGCCCAAAAGGACATAACCCAGATCTCCAGCCTTCAAGGCTTTCACAGTTTGACTGACAGACAAATACAAAGACGGACAAACGGACGACCTCTCGTGAGATAGCAACAACCTCTTTCCGCAGCAATCAATCATTGCGCAGTTCCGAGACAACCAATCCATCCCCAAAATCAAATTGACAGAGGCCAGGGGTAAGATAATTAAATCAATGGTGTAACCCCTGCCTAAATAGGTGAACTTCACATCTTCGCAAATCCAAGACGATTCACTAACCTCTCCTGTAGCGGTAGTAATACGCATCGGAGGAATCATTCGTGTTACTCTTAAGTCCAACGCTTTAGCCACATAGTCCGCCACAAATGAATGCGTTGCTCCCGAATCAAATAACACAGATAAAACACAATAGCAGCCAGTTCCAAGTCGTGCGTCGGATAATTCTCTTTATGCGGCCTTAACTGCCTAGACGCATAAGCAATCACTTTTCCTTCCTGCATCAGTACGCTCCCTAAACCTTTCTTAGAAGCATCACAATATAAAACAAACTCACCCTCCGGATCAGGTAAAGTTAACACCGGAGCAGTGGTCAACTTCTCTTTGAGTAGCAGAAAACAGTCCTCACATTCCTGGGTCCACACAAAAGGAGTGTCCTTTCGTGTCAATCGGGTCAACGGTAGAACCATTGTAGAAAATCCCTGTATAAATCGGCGATAATAACCAGCAAGCCCCAGAAAACTTCTAATCTCAGTCACAGTCTTAGGTCGTTCCCAGTCGCTTACCGCTTCAATCTTGCTTGGATCCACTGCAACACCACTTGCAGAAATAACATGACCCAAAAATTGCACCTCAGACAACCAGAATTCACACTTAGACGGTTTAACATATAGTTTCTTATCTTTCAATACCTGCAACATAGTTCTCAGATGATCGATGTGCTCCTCCTTACTCTTAGAATAGATCAAGATGTCATCAATAAATACAATTACAAACTGGTCCAAATACGGTTTAAAGATGCAGTTCATATAATCCATGAACACCGCAGGGGCATTAGTAAGCCCAAAAGGAATCACTTGATATTCAAAATGTCCATATCTGGATCGGAAAGCTGTTTTAGGTACATCCTCCGGTTTAATTCGAATCTGGTGATATCCGGACTGGAGATCAATCTTTGAAAATACACAGGCATCCCTCAACTGATCTAATAAATCATCAATGCGCGGCAATGGGTACCGGTTCTTAATAGTCACTTTATTCAACTGTCTGTAGTCAGTGCACAATCTCATGCTACCATCCTTTTTCTTCACGAATATCACCGGTGCTCCCCACGGAGACACACTCGGCCTAATAAAATTCTTTGCAGATAGTTCTTCAATGTGTTGCTTCAACTCGGCCAACTCAAGTGGCGACATCCGGTATGGAGCCAAGGAAATCGGCCCCACACCAGGCAATAGGTCAATCGAGAATTCAATCTCTCTCTCAGGCGGAAATTCCGGTATCTCATCAGGGAATACATCCTCAAACTCATTAACAACCGGAATAGAAGAAATCTCCTCTTTTTTGTCACCCACCAATCCGCCCAAAAGGACATAACCCAGATCTCCAGCCTTCAAGGCTTTCACAGTTTGACTGACAGACAAATACAAAGACGGACAAACGGACGACCTCTCGTGAGATAGCAACAACCTCTTTCCGCAGCAATCAATCATTGCGCAGTTCCGAGACAACCAATCCATCCCCAAAATCAAATTGACAGAGGCCAGGGGTAAGATAATTAAATCAATGGTATAACCCCTGCCTAAATAGGTGAACTTCACATCTTCGCAAATCCAAGACGATTCACTAACCTCTCCTGTAGCGGTAGTAATACGCATCGGAGGAATCATTCGTGTTACTCTTAAGTCCAACGCTTTAGCCACATAGTCCGCCACAAATGAATGCGTTGCTCCCGAATCAAATAACACAGATAAATCGACATTAGAGAGAAAAATTATACCTTTTACCAAATTCGGAGCCTTTTCAGTATGTTGAGCATTTGTAGTATATACCCGTCCCACAGTAGGAACAGCAGCAGTAGGAGTAGCAGTAATAGTAGCGGTCGGCAAGGCCTGCAGATTCGCAGCCTGCCCCGAAGAAGATGGACAATTTCTAGCAAAGTGGCCATTCTGACCACATTTAAAACAAGCCAACGGACCAACACCACATACACCTCTGTGGTATTTCTTGCACTTCCCACATTGTGGGGTAAAATATCTGTCCGCAGCACCACCACCACCAGGGGTTCCACCCCTCTTGAATTGACCAGGAGGTTGCCTTACATGCAACCCCCTACCCCTATTATTATTGAAGCCTCCTCTATTAGTATTTCCTGAAGGACCAGGTGTCCTCTTAATCTCTTGCTCTTTTGCTGAATCAGATTTCGGATACCTACCATATACAGTCTCGACCCTCTTGCATTGGGTCACCAAGTCAGCAAAATTTCTCACCGCAGTATTAGACGTTCTTTTTGCAATCTTCTCATTCAGCCCTCTTTGGAATTTAGCTGACAAAAACTCCGGAGTAGGTAGAGTACCTCCATAATTTGCAAACTTTACCAACTCATTAAATTTTGCCACATAGGCATCCACGGTCATGACTCCCTGCACCAGACTATCAAACTCACCTTGCTTTGCCTCCCGAACATCACGGGGAAAATATTCTTCATGAAATAAACCTTCAAACATTGTCCAAGAAATAATCTCACCCTGAATAACATATGGGCGAGACACATTGTCCCACCACTCTTGGGCATCACCCTCCAGCATATATACGGAATACAATAACTTTTGTGGATCTTGGCATCTCATCACTTGGAAAATCTTATCCATTCCCCTCAGCCAAGCAGTAACCTCCTTCGGGTCCCTTGACCCCAGAAAAGCGGGTGGCTTATGTTTCCTAAAGGATATGAGCCTACGCTCATCATCAGCATTATCAACTACCTGTCCCGCAGCCCCAGTGGATTGGGCAACAGATGACGGATCAGGAACATAGCTAGGGTCAGTGGTATGATGACTAGCCTCACCAGTGTGGTGACTAGCCCCACTCTCCCCTTGTTGAGGAGTAACAGATGGCGTCGGTGTAGGAGTCACCGTAGCCGTGTGTGGAGGTGAATCATCCCTCCTAGGACAGTTTCTATCAGCCCTCATTTCAGCCATAAAGACCTGCATCATATCCTGATTAGTCTTCATCAGGTTTTCAGTCATATTTCTATTTGCAGTCGTCTCCGCCTGCAGAGCATTCAGGACTGCAGTGACCGGATCCGGTGGCAAAGGACCTGCACCACGTGCCCCACGGCGACCACGCGCCCTACTCATGATATATGTACATGTAACACAAAGGAATGAGTTGATCAGACCCACACTGAGGAATCACATATACATTAATCATAAATAGTTCACAGATAGCTATGGCACACAAGATACAAACATACACAATCAGAGTTTCCCTCACAAAACTGCTCTGATACCATAAAATGTAACAGCCCGTTACGTACCGGTATTGTTAACATTGATTATGATATTAAGCGCAGTTACAATCACAGTAATTGGGTTAATTAAATTACGGGCAACTTTTTTTCTTTTATCATATTCCTTTTCATAACAATAACCTTTTCCGTAATCAATTAAAACAACACTATAAATGTAAATGCAATTCGCGGAATCATTCAGTTTACTAACATCACTAATCTTTCTTTTTATTCAACTCATTTAAACTCATCATCTTACTCTCACATCTTACCATGTTATAGTCCTTTACATTAGCTACGCGTGGTTTCAAACCGCGCACCATTTGGAGTTCTACACACCAAGTTAAACCCCTTTCTTTTAGTCTAGAAAACCTGAATTTTCAAAATTTACACTGTGGTAATCGATTACCAGTGGGTGGTAATCGATTACCACCAGTCAAAAATGAGGCAGTAGCCAATTTTTCATCCCCTGTTCTCTGGTAATCGATTACCAAGCTTGGGTAATCGATTACTCCACTTTTTAATCGATTACCAAGCCTCTGGTAATCGATTACCAGGCAGACAGTAGCATTTATTTCGTCCCCTGTTGCATGGTAATCGATTACCATGCTTGGGTAATCGATTACTATGCAGTAAAAATGACAGATTACAGCATTTTCAGTCCAAAAAGAGTTATGTAATCCATTCCTAACACCTTAATACTCCACACAACACTTATACATACCCTAATGTAGGCTCTAGGCCCTTCCATCATGCATTTTCATTCAATCATGCATCATTTACAAAGTCTTTAAGATCATGGCCATTTTACAACAAAGATGGACCATTTACA
This sequence comes from Gastrolobium villosum, assembly GCA_032173675.1. NCBI lineage: Eukaryota > Viridiplantae > Streptophyta > Magnoliopsida > Fabales > Fabaceae > Gastrolobium > Gastrolobium villosum. The sequence goes on from JAVKPL010004746.1 coordinate 14,602, forward strand.
ACATAATATGCCAAGGCTTCAAATACAAGAAATGTGGCAATGGACAAGTCCCATGCTCACTCAAAATATACAATTTATCCATGGCATGAATCATAGGCAATAAACAAGACTTAGAACATAATCATGAACACTACAAAAGCATGGAAATCACATCATGCAATATGTTCATGACCTAAGTCTCAAAATACTAAATGGCATGCTATGTGCACTCCAAGTCTCCTCCAAAATGTCATGCAAGCTCACTGCACCACATGCAATCCACTGTCCACTAAGCGGGCTTTTTTCCCGAAGCTCCTCCCGGCTCATAATGCCCTGAAATGTGGTCCCCCAAACACGGGGTGAGATATACAAATATATCTCAGTAAACCAATGGAGCTAGAGGCTTTCTCCACTCCATGGCTCACTCAATGTGCAAATATAACATCATATAATATGCATGACATACAATATCACCAACAACTGGAGACAAACCGAGAACATCCACAATTGGATTTACGTTCAAGGACTCCATCATATAACTCCCGAGACATTTCTGGCGCCTCTCCCATGGTTGAGAAGACTCCATGGCAAAACCCAACTGGAACTCCTCATGAGCCCTATCCAGCGGAAGTCCCACGTTTGGATCATCCTGGTGTCGCTCCCAGAGTCGACCCCACGACAAAACCCAACTGGCATTCCCAACGGAATTATCCAGCGGATGTCCAAACCAACACACGTCAACTGGCCAGTGACTAAACAATTTTCACACAATTCAAGCAATATGGCATACAAGCACATAATCACACAATGCCATAAACACAAAATCCAACCACAACCTTCCACTAGGTGTGGTGGAGCACACAAGGGATTAAACCCCAGTTCCAAGGGTTTACCTCAACACTAACAAATCCGTTCCACACGTATGCTCCAAATCAATCTTTCACAATCACGTCCGTGTGAGGCACCCTACAATGATCAACAATTCCAAATTACACCAAACCTCAAATTTCATGAAATTTCCACAAATTTTCCTAAGTTAAAAATCTAACTTTTTCACCAAAATTTATCATAGCATTTCTAGCTTACAAGCATCATTCTAATGCATTTTCATCTAATAGCATTTTTCCATTTGGGCTCTCTATCATCACACATCTAAGATTAAAGACTTAGTGCATAAATTTCTAGATCTACAAAATCAACCACAAAGATACCACAAATATACTTACAATCTATGGTAGACACTCCTCCAAGGTTCCACCAAGCCAAGGAAGATCAAAAACCCTTCAAAAACACCAAGAACCTCAATGGTTCGAATCTGTCCCTGCTCCAAAACGCACAAAGGAGGTGGTTTCAAGGCTTGAGAGTATCACCAATGGCTTTAGAAGGTTGTTTACAATAAACTTCAACACCAAAACCAAGTGATTTGGTGGAGAAATGAAGAAATGGTGAGGAAGAGAGAAATGGTGGGTTTTTTGTGAAAATGAAGAAGAGTCCACGGGAAGAAGAAGGGAAAAGGGAGAGAGAGGCGTGGGAAAAAAATGTGGGGCCAAGTGGATTTTGGTCCCGCGGGTCCCACACGCGATCTAACTTTAATCCCGATAAAATTTCTGATCATAAATTCTTAATCTACATATTTTTCTAGTCCATGACATATTTTTTTTTCCTAAAAATATTGATAAAAATTTCACACTTATCGGTACACTCATACCGCAACATTTAACACTTAAAAAGTCACTATTCATCATTTTTTCACAAATTTGCCTACTCACTCAATTTTCCGCCCTGATTCCATTTCCAGCATTATTTTTGTCATATGAAATCTCTAACTCAATTTTTATGCCTCAGAATACACGGCTGGTCAATTACCATTTTGCCCATTTTGCCCATTTTGGCCATCATTCTCGGATTTTCACTAATCCATCAATTTTAATTTCACAATAAAGTATAAAATACACATTTAAGTTTATGAGGTGTTATACCAAGGGCACTCTGGAATAGGTAAAGGAGTATACAACCCATGAGGCAATAATTTAGACTTAGACTGCTTACATACAATGCATCTTTCACACAATTTATGTAGATCACGCTTCATGTGTGGCCAATAAAAATGTTCATGCAGCATGTCTAGAGTCTTTTGGATTCCAAAATGTCCCATTAATTCCCCCGCATGTGCCTCTTTCACAAGTAATTCCCTAATGGAACCTTTAGGAACACACAATCTCTTTTCTTTAAACAAGTAATCATTATGCCTAAAAAATCCATTTTGAGCAGCATCCACACCAGTTTTATAGATTTGTGCAAAGTCTGGATCATGCTCTTACAATGCCTTAATATGATCAAAACCAATGAACTTAGTTTCAAGAGTAGAGAACAAAGCGTACCTTCTTGAAAGTGCATCTGCAACGACATTAGACTTACCTTTCTTGTGCTTGAAAGTGTATTCTGAATCTTCTCTTCAAAAGCTATGGTGTTCCCTTATATAGTGGGCAACATCATATTGAGTTTAACCTAAAAGTGCTTACACATAAAAGAAAATAGACAGCCCAATAATCCAGCCCAATAAGCCTTTTTACAAAAGTTTAACTGAATATAAGGAAAATAAAATTAAGTGCAGAATTTGAGCCAAGTAAAATAAAGCCTTCATGCATATCCATTGAGGCTTAGTCTTCAAAGTCTTCAATTTGAATTAAGTGTATCATTTTGGGCTCTTCTTCCTTTAGACTTGGGCTTGTCTCAAGTAAAGTGGTCACCAAGAGATTTAGAGCCTCTTTAGCCTTTTTAGCTTTTGCTCTTGTCATTGGACCTCCAAGACCTTGTATGTCCTCCAAGTTTGTTGTCTTGGTCATGCCACCTCCTATGTCCTCATCATTCCCTCCTTCGTTAGAAGAATTTGTCCTCAAATTGTAATCCTCATCTCCTGCATCAAAAAGGGACAAATCAGCCACATTAAAAGTAGCACTTACACCATACTCATCAGGAAGGTTTATTTTGTAGGCATTATCATTAATTTTGGACAACACTTGGAAAAGGGCCATCTCCTCTTGGTTGAAGCTTAGATTTCCTTTGGGAAGGGAACCTCTCTTTTCGCAAATGAACCCAAACCCGATCACCTGGTTCAAAAATTACCTTCTTCCTTCCTTTATTTTCCTGCTTAGCATAGCTCTCTACCCTTTTCTCAATGTTTGCTTTTACCTTTTCATGTAGTTTTCGCACATATTCAGCCTTACTCTTACCATCTTTATGCTGAAAAATAGAGTTGTTAGGCAAAGGTAGCAAATCAAGAGGAGTGAGAGGGTTAAAGCCATAAATAATTTCAAAAGGAGAAAAATGAGTAGCACTATGAACTGCCCGGTTATATGCAAACTCAACGTGGGGCAAACATTGTAGTTTTCGCACATATTCAGCCTTACTCTTACCATCTTTATGCTGAAAAATAGAGTTGTTAGGCAAAGGTAGCAAATCAAGAGGAGTGAGAGGGTTAAAGCCATAAATAATTTCAAAAGAAGAAAAATGAGTAGCACTATGAACTGCCCGGTTATATGCAAACTCAACGTGGGTCAAACATTGTTCCCATGACTTGATGTTCGTTTTAATTACAACCCTCAAAAGAGAAGAAAGAGTTATATTCACTACCTCAGTTTGGCCATCAGTTTGTGGATGACAAGTAGTAGAAAAGAGAAGTTTAGTCCCCAACTTACTCCATAATGTCCTCGAAAAATGGCTTAAGAATTTAGTATCACGATCAGAGACAATGCTTCTTGGAAGCCCATGGAGTTTTACCACTTCCTTGAAGAACAAATCAGCAATATGGATTGCATCATCAACCTTTTTGCACGGAATAAAATGTGCCATCTTAGAAAACCTGTCCACCACAACAAAAATAGAATCTTTACCATTTTTAGACCAAGGTAGTCCTAACACAAAATCCATAGAAATATCAATCCAAGGGCACTCTGGAATAGGTAAAGGAGTATATAACCCATGAGGCAATAATTTAGACTTAGACTGCTTACATACAATGCATCTTTCACACAATTTATGTAGATCACGCTTCATGTGTGGCCAATAAAAATGTTCATGTAGCATGTCTAGAGTCTTTTGGATTCCAAAATGTCCCATTAATTCCCCCGCATATGCCTCTTTCACAAGTAATTCCCTAATGGAACCTTTAGGAACACACAATCTCTTTTCTTTAAACAAGTAGTCATTATGCCTAAAAAATCCATTTTGAGCAGCATCCACACCAGTTTTATAGATTTGTGCAAAGTCTGGATCATGCTCATACAATGCCTTAATATGATCAAAACCAATGAACTTAGTTTCAAGAGTAGAGAACAAAGCATACCTTCTTGAAAGTGCATCTGCAACGACATTAGACTTACCTTTCTTGTGCTTGAAAGTGTATTCTGAATCTTCTCTTCAAAAGCTATGGTTATCCCTTATATAGTGGGCAACATCATATTGAGTTTAACCTAAAAGTGCTTACACATAAAAGAAAATAGACAGCCCAATAATCCAGCCCAATAAGCCTTTTTACAAAAGTTTAACTGAATATAAGGAAAATAAAATTAAGTGCAGAATTTGAGCCAAGTAAAATAAAGCCTTCATGCATATCCATTGAGGCTTAGTCTTCAAAGTCTTCAATTTGAATTAAGTGTATCATTTTGGGCTCTTCTTCCTTTAGACTTGGGCTTGTCTCAAGTAAAGTGGTCACCAAGAGATTTAGAGCCTCTTTAGCCTTTTTAGCTTTTGCTCTTGTCATTGGACCTCCAAGACCTTGTATGTCCTCCAAGTTTGTTGTCTTGGTCATGCCACCTCCTATGTCCTCATCACAAACCTATGGCATTGATTATGAAGAACCAAGCTCATTTATGTCAGTGGCTATGTTGGGCCTAATGGGTCACACACTAACACCTTATTTTCTTAATGATATAGCATTAAAGGTATTGGGTCTAATAATGGTAGTTAGCCCAAGAAGAAATTTGAAGCCCACCTAAAGGGAAAAGGGCGCATGATTCAAGTAATGAGCTTGGATGGTGCAAGACATTACTAATTAATTTAATTAGTTAAATTAATTATCAAATATTTAAATTTTGAATTTGAATTTTGAATTTTGAATTTAAATGTTTGAATTCAAATTTGAATTGGCTATGAAAATTTGTTTCATAACAAAAAGATAAGATAAGATCTTGTTGGAACAAATCCATAGTATCAAGAGGAGATCTTTGATCTCATCCAAGGCTGATTTGGGGCGCCATTTTGAGTTGTTATGAGTGTCATCTTGTCAACCAAATAAGCTCAAATCAGATTTGGTTTGTTGAGAGAATAAGTGAGTGAGTTGGTTCAAATTTGAATGCAACTACTCAACGTATCTGGACTGTTTCTGGGGCTGAATGGGGCGCACATATGGCTGGCCATATGATGGCCATTAGGTCAAATTTTTGACTAGGATAAGACCTAGTCTCATGGGGATTCAAAGGGAGGTTGTTGGGAATTTTGAATTCCAACAACTCCACCTTTTTCTCCCTTTGTTGTGCGCCACTTTAGATCAGATTTTAGTTGGAAAAATATGATTGAATGCTAGCTTTTCTCTCATCCTCTTATGCGCCACTTTGGTGAGGTTCTCCTTAGGGTTTCACAAAATAACCTAGCCTTTTGTAAGAGCATCCATACACCACTTTGGTGAAGCTTTCGTGCTGAAAATCTCACTCTTCTAAACACGTTTATCTTGCCTCCTCCTTCATCCATTGAGCGCCTAGCAAGCTTCTTTGTGGTGATCAATTGGTGGATTTTCAAGAAGAGTTCTTGCATCTTGACGTGGGGTGGTGTAGATCAACGTTAGAGGGTTTGAACCCTTCAAACCTGACACTGATCACCTTGGAGTTTTGAATCACGAACAAGGTATATCATGCTGTCTTAAAGCATGAATCTTGATTGCATGTGTAATTCCGATTGAGAAAAATTTTGTTTTTCCCTCTCACATGCATCGGCCATCAAGGCCATTTACTTTCAAGTGGTATCAGAGCCCGGTTGCTTTACCATCGACGGGTGATGGTACCTTGTTTGTGAAAATTGTTTTTCACGGTCAAAAGATCTTTAAAGGGTTAAAGCTTGAATCTTTGCATATGGATTTTGATTTAAAATGCTTTAAATTGTTAAAGTTTTTGTTTTTATGAACATGTTAATGTGATTGCTATGTTCATATATCTATATGTGTTCATGGTTTTGTTTCTTTTTCTTTGTGAAATTTTTAAAAGGAAACACCTTTTTGAAAGGGATGATTCGACCATGAAGGGTACTTAATGTACCTTGATTGTTTTCTTATTTTTCTCCATGAATTGTTTCATGAGCATAGCATGAAATTTTTGTGACAAAATTTATCATATAAATGCATATATGATTCGGCCATACAAGGGTTTATGGCTGCATGCATGGTTTAATTTTGTGTTCTTTGAGAAAGAGTCAACAAAATTTGAATTATAAAAATTGTTATATAATTCGGCTATTAAGAGAGAGTTAAGAAAATTTGAATCATGATTCTTGTAATCATATTTTAATCGTTAAAATGTTAAGACGTGTGAATGAACATGTTTTGTGATATTTGATATCTTGTGCTTGCAAAGTTGTCTAACCTTTCAGGTGCAAAAAGGAAGGGGATGGTCATGGTGCCCGAATTTAAACTTCAAATTTTAAATTAAAGGTGTAATTTTGCTATATTTAAATTAGAGGTGTAAATTTGAATTTTAAATTTTGTATATTCATTTGTCCCTCCAAAGATGTTTTGGAGTTTCTTTAATTATTTTGTAATTAGAGAATTAGGCTAGTGGCGTTTAGATGACAAGAAGCTGTGGCTTAAGAAGCAAGATAGACGAATGCACGAGCACCATGGCTGTCTCAAATAAAATTGTTTTATATGCTTGTATGCGTAGTACGACTAGTATGCATGAGATAGTGTATCACGAATGTATGTTTTTATGGCTTAAGACGTCTAGTATGCATGAATTGGACAAATCGCGTTTGTATGTCTTATTGTGCACGTCCAATTATGACTAGTGTAAACTGATAGATGTTTGACATAGGTTACGACTATCATGATAACATACATATGCGTTTGATGAGACTTAGTAAACCCTAAATAAAAGGAACCCTTAAAAGGAATAAATTATTAAGCGCATGATTACCTCCCACCACCAATATTACTCAAACCTCCTCTAAATAGTGGTGCCCCACAACTCAGTTGGGACCCACTGTTTCGTTGAGCAAGAGTAGTATTAGAAGTGTGAGACACTTAGGGTGCTAGTTAGTGCTTAACTGAGGCATAAGTTGCAGACTCAGCCGGGCTTATGTGCTTAGGGTAATAGTGTTAGGTTGGTTGCATGAGATGCACCACTAAGTGACAAGGAGTTGTCAACCTAATGTTAAGAGAGGGTATGAGATACTGTTGATAAGGATCAACCCATTATTTAATTTAATCTTGCAGTCTCAGACGGGGGTTAAAATAAATAATCGCACTCTTAATCCCACTAAGGTAAAGTCTAAAAGTAGATTAACCCTAAGTCAAATGGTAAGGGTCATTGACTTAGATAAAATAGTGGGTGAGGAAAATTATTTAAAGTCTTTAATAATTTGTTTTTACTACATGTCTATATATTAATTAATTTATCTTTCCATCTTTTCAGTTTTTAGTATGACTAATCCACTGTCACTGCGCTCAATACTCGATACGAATAAATTGACTGGTTCAAACTTTATGGACTGGTATCGGAACTTGAGAATTGTTCTTAGGGCCAAAAAGATAGCTTATGTTCTAGATGCTGCATTACCCGTAGCTCCTAGGGAAGGGGAAGATGGCTATGAGAGTTTCGATTTCGAAGCTCATAGACAGCACATGGATGACAATGTGATGGCAGTCTGCATCATGTT